>JASUUL010000115.1:0-35000 GCA_030449875.1 Aegle marmelos | reverse complement strand
TGCCATCAATAAACCAGGACTCGAAGCCATATTCTTGTGTAATCCTCTTCCAATTGAAGTTGGATCAAAATGTGGCGAGATCCAATAAAGAGACTTCAACATTACCTTCAGGACCTAAAGCCACAAAAAATTTGCGGATAATATCAATGGAAGGCTTGATTTCTTCATCTATGAAAAATATAGCCTGGCCGCTTATAAATGGATGATTGCTCAATATGCGAATCAGAGCATCACGAACTCATCTCGGAGAATGCCAATCTAGCAGGCCTCAGGGAAAATCCCGCCCCGAACATGTCGATCCTGAAATATCCCGTATGCCGGGAAAGAATAGGCATAATCCTACGAATCCCGAGCAGAATGCCCAAGAGCACGCATGCGTAGAAAACCTCCAGGTCGCCTCACGAAGAACATGTCGATCCGGCCCCAAAAAGAGCCAAGATATCACCGCATGCCCGCCCCGAAGAATGCATAATCCCACCGAACGGGTTACCCGAACAATCCAAGACACTACCGTCACACCGAAATGGTCTCCACCTCCAGGGCGTAAAAACCGATCCGGGCCCTCCATAAGCCCCGAAATCGCCATAAGCTCAAAAGGATAAGATCGGTCCTAATCAACCCAAAAAAGAGCCAAAAGTCTCCTAACGCGCTTCCTGGTCCCCGAGTATGCCTCCCGAGCCGCATCCCAGGGTTACCCTGAACAACATCCACAAGATCCACCGGAAATGGTCTCGCCTAAGAAACCAATCTGGCGACCTACCTCCATCAAAAACCCAAATCACTGGGAGAAAGAAAACCAAGCCTCGCATCCCCACAAGACGAGTCCGGTGTCCCAAATCAACCCGTTTCGATGCCCCATCAAACAGTGATTCAAAACTCCCCCTCACTGGGGAGGTTTGAACGAAAGACCAACTGCCTAGTCCGAACATCCGACATCAACCTGGAAAATGAAACCATCGATCGAAAGACGGGAGAAAGAATGAACTCGCTTCGGCCTCATGTCTCCACAAATCATCTCAAAAATCTCCAAAACGGCAAATAGAAACCGCAGACACCTCAGATGATTTCTATGAGCCAGGTCTGGGCTCCAAAAAGCAAGCAAAGCCCATCCCAGAAAGAAAACCAAGAATCATCCCCACAAGACGCCCAGAAAGAATGCCCCAAATAATGCCCAACCGCCAAAACGATCTCCCGCTTAAAAAACACCGCTGAGGTCTCCGTAGCTCCTCCGCGGGCGCTCCAAAGAACCCTCGAACATAAGACATCATCGCCCAGGAAAGATCCCAAAACCGCTGTAAACCAGAAGAATGCTCAGACCCTGGCCAGGCCAAATCATCTCAAAATCTCCTCTCCAAATCCTACCGCATCAATAAGGACGCAACCGGAGGAACCAAGAGCTACCTGACAGTGATCCCAACGAATCAAATCCGCCCATCCCTGAGATAGGCACTAATAGAATCCGATCAATAATGGACGGGCAAGATGCTCAGGGCCCAGACCCAAAACCCCTAGCCAATAAAAGTAAGAGACCTGCCCTAGCCGGCCAAGGAAAAAATGGACAAGATCCTGGGCCCAACAATCATACCCCAAAGAAAAGCCCTCTCCCAACTAGCCAACGCCGCAGGTCCAGGCCCAGACAAATGGCATGCAAGGCAAAGGCCATAGACCCTGATGAAGAGGCCCAACCATAAGACCTTCCTCCATAAAGATCTTCCAGTTTGATCTCAAAAGCCCAATCATATCAAGGACCCAAAGAGAACTCCTCGACTCCTCCTAACACACCGCCTAGTGGCTCAAAGCCCTCAATCCTATCAAAGGGCCTAGGAAAGGAAATGCCGAGACCACCCTCCTCGAGGCCAGGGCCTCAGGCCGAGGCCATCTAGGCCAAAGGCCTAGGCCTCCGAATCAGGCCCAAAGAAAGCCGGGAGGCCGCCAGGCCCAGGCCTTCCCGGCCCAGGCCAGGCCTGAAACAAGTTAGGGCATGTGGCCAGGCCTGACGTGGCGATTAGGCCCACCTTCCTCCATAAGAGCCAGGCTTAGGCCCAGGGCTCGATATCCTCTCCCCATCCTCCAACCATATCAGGCCTCAAAGGGAAGAGATCCCCAGGCCTGAGGGCCTAAACCAAGGCTAAGTGGCCTGAAAGGAAACCAGGCCACCGGGCCCAGGGCTCAGGAGCCTTGGTATAGGCCTTGGGCCCAGGGCTCCCAATGGCCTTTAGCCTTTTGGCTTAGGGCCTAGGTTTAGGCCTTAGGTTTGTGGTTTAGGCTTCAGGGCCTAGGCCTAGGGCCCAGGGCCCAGGGCCCCAGGCCCAGGCCCAGGCCCAGGCTTAGGCCAGGCCCAGGGCCTTGGCCCAGGGCCTAGGCCAGGGCCAGGCCCAGGGCCTAGGCCTAGGCCCAGGCCCAGGCCAGGCCTTCCAGGGCCTGGCCAGGCCTGGCCCAGGCCTGGCCTAGGCCTAGGGCCCAGGCCCAGGCCAGGGCCCAGGCCCAGGCCCAGGCCCAGGCCTTAGGCCAGGCCCAGGCCCAGGCCCAGGCCTAGGCCCAGGCCTAGGCCCAGGCCCAGGCCTAGGCCTCAGGCCTAGGCCCTAGGCCTAGGCCTAGGCCCAGGCCTAGGCCTAGGGCCCAGGCCCAGGGCCCAGGCCCAGGCCCAGGCTCAGGCCTGGCCCAGGCCCAGGCCCAGGGCCCAGGCCTAGGCCCAGGCCCAGGCCCAGGCCTAGGGCCCAGGCCTTCAGGCCCAGGCCTCAGGCCCAGGCCTAGGGCCCAGGCCCAGGGCCCAGGCCCAGGGCCTAGGCCCAGGCCCAGGCCTAGGCCCAGGCCTAGGCCTAGGCCTAGGCCTAGGGCCCAGGCCCAGGCCCAGGCCCAGGCCCAGGCCCAGGCCCAGGCCTAGGCCCAGGCCCAGGCCTAGGCCCAGGCCCAGGCCTTGGCCAGGCCTAGGCCTAGGCCCAGGGCCCAGGGCCCAGGCCCAGGGCCTAGGCCCAGGCCCAGGGCCCAGGGCCTAGGCCTAGGGCCCAGGCCCAGGGCCTAGGCCCCAGGGCCCAGGGCCCAGGCCCAGGGCCCAGGCCTAGGCCTAGGCCTAGGCCTTAGGGTTTAGGGCCCAGGCCTTAGGCCCAGGGCCAGGCCCAGGCCCAGGGCCAGGCCCAGGGCCAGGCCTAGGCCCAGGCCTAGGTTTAGGGCCAGGCCCAGGCCCAGGGCCCAGGCCCAGGCCTAGGGCCCAGGCCCAGGCCTAGGCCCAGGGCCTAGGCCTAGGCCTAGGGCCTAGGGCCCAGGCCCAGGGCCCAGGCCCAGGCCCAGGCCCAGGCCCAGGCCCAGGGCCCAGGCCTTTAGGCCTAGGCCCAGGCCTAGGCCCAGGGCCCAGGGCCAGGGCCCAGGCCCAGGCCCAGGCCCAGGCCCAGGGCCAGGCCCCAGGGGCCAGGCCCAGGCCTAGGCCTAGGCCTAGGCCCAGGGTTTAGGGCCCAGGGCCCAGGCCCAGGCCCAGGCCCAGGCCTAGGCCCAGGGCCCAGGGTTTAGGGCCCAGGGCCCAGGGCCTAGGCCCAGGCCCAGGGCCCAGGCCTAGGCCCAGGCCCAGGGTTTAGGGCCCAGGGCCTAGGCCTTAGGCCTAGGCCCAGGCCCAGGGTTTAGGCCCAGGCCCAGGCCCAGGCCCAGGCCTCAGGGCCCAGGCCCAGGCCTTAGGGCCCAGGCCCAGGCCCAGGCCCAGGCTCAGGCCCAGGCCCAGGGCCCAGGCCCAGGCCTAGGCCTAGGCCCAGGCCCAGGCCTAGGCCTAGGGCCTAGGGCCCAGGCCAGGGCCCAGGCCCAGGCCCAGGCCTAGGCCCAGGCCTAGGCCCAGGGCCAGGCCCAGGGCCCAGGCCCAGGCCCAGGCCCAGGCCCAGGCCCAGGCCCAGGCCTAGGCCCAGGCCTAGGCCCAGGCCCAGGCCCAGGCCTAGGCCCAGGCCCAGGCCCAGGGCCTAGGCCCAGGCCTCAGGCCCAGGGCCAGGCCTAGGCCCAGGCCTAGGCCTAGGCCTAGGCCTAGGGTTTAGGCCCAGGCCCAGGGCCTAGGCCTAGGCCCAGGGCCTAGGCCTAGGCCTAGGCCTAGGGCCTAGGGCCTAGGCCTTAGGCCCAGGGCCCAGGGCCCAGGCCCAGGCCCAGGGCCCAGGCCCAGCCAGGGCCCAGGGCCCAGGGCCCAGGCCCAGGCCCAGGCCCAGGGCCCAGGGCCCAGGCCCAGGCCCAGGCCCAGGCCTAGGCCCAGGCCCAGGCCTAGGCCTAGGGCCAGGGCCTAGGCCCAGGCCCAGGCCTAGGCCCAGGCCCAGGGCCCAGGCCCAGGCCCAGGCCCAGGCCCCAGGGTTTAGGGTTTAGGCCCAGGGCTTAGGCCCAGGCCTAGGCCCAGGGCCAGGCCCAGGGCCCAGGCCCAGGCCTAGGCCCAGGCCCAGGGCCCAGGCCTAGGCCTAGGCCTAGGCCCAGGCCCAGGCCCAGGCCTAGGCCCCAGGCCCAGGCCCAGGCCCAGGCCCAGGCCCAGGCCTGAGGCCCCAGGCCCAGGCCTAGGCCTAGGCCTAGGGCCAGGCCCAGGCCCAGGCCCCAGGCCTAGGGGCCTAGGCCCAGGCCCAGGCCCAGGCCCAGGCCCAGGCCCAGGCCCAGGCCCAGGGCCTAGGCCCAGGGCCAGGCCTAGGCCCAGGCCCAGGCCTAGGCCCAGGCCTAGGCCTAGGCCCAGGCCCAGGCCTAGGGCCTAGGCCTAGGCCCAGGCCCAGGCCTAGGCCCAGGGCCTAGGCCCAGGGGCCCAGGCCCAGGCTGGCCCAGGCCCAGGCCCAGGGCCCAGGGCCTAGGCCTAGGCCCAGGGCCTAGGCCCAGGGCCCAGGCCCAGGCCTAGGCCCAGGCCTAGGCCTAGGCCTAGGCCTAGGCCCAGGCCTAGGCCCAGGCCCAGGCCTAGGCCCAGGCCTAGGCCCAGGCCTAGGCCCAGGCCCAGGCCCAGGCCCAGGCCCAGGCCCAGGCCCAGGCCCAGGCCCAGGGCCAGGGCCCAGGGCCCAGGCCCCAGGCCCAGGCCCAGGCCCAGGGGCCCAGGCCCAGGCCCAGGGTTTAGGGCCTAGGCCCAGGCCTTAGGCCTTAGGCCCAGGGCCCAGGCCCAGGCCCAGGCCCAGGGCCCAGGGCCCAGGGCCCAGGCCCAGGGCCCAGGGTTTAGGCCCAGGCCCAGGCCCAGGCCCAGGCCTAGGCCCAGGCCCTAGGCCTGGCCTAGGCCCAGGCCCAGGCCCAGGCCCAGGCCCAGGCCCAGGCCCAGGCCCAGGCCCAGGCCCAGGCCCAGGGCCCAGGCCCAGGCCCAGGGCCCAGGCCCAGGGCCCAGGCCCAGGCCCAGGCCCAGGCCCAGGGCCCAGGCCCAGGGCCCAGGGCCTAGGCCTAGGGCCTAGGCCCAGGCCCAGGCCCAGGCCCAGGCCCAGGCCCAGGGCCCAGGGCCCAGGGCCCAGGCCCAGGGCCCAGGCCCAGGCCCTAGGGCCTAGGCCCAGGCCCAGGCCTAGGCCCAGGCCTAGGCCTAGGCCCAGGCCTAGGCCCAGGCCCAGGCCTAGGGGGCCCAGGCCTAGGGCCCAGGGCCCAGGCCCAGGCCCAGGCCTAGGCCCAGGCCCAGGCCTAGGCCCAGGCCCAGGCCCAGGCCCAGGCCCAGGCCCAGGCCTAGGGCCTAGGCCCAGGCCCAGGCCCAGGGCCCAGGCCTAGGCCTCAGGCCTAGGCCTAGGCCCAGGGCCTAGGGCCTAGGCCTAGGCCCAGGCCTAGGCCCAGGCTCAGGCCCAGGCCCAGGGCCCAGGCCCAGGCCTAGGCCCAGGGCCCAGGGCCTAGGCCCAGGGCCTAGGCCCAGGCCCAGGCCTTACAGGGCCCAGGCCTAGGCCCAAATGGCCTATATACTAGGCCCAGGGCCAAAGAAGGCAGGTTAAGGGCAAAAGCACCAGGCCTAGGCCTCCAGGCCTCAGGCTTAATTTTAGGGCTCAGGCCCAGGCCCAGGCCCAAACAAAAGCCCAGGCCCAGGCCCAGGAAAACACCAGGCCCGCTCACGCCCTTTCCCAGGCCCAGGCCCTTTGGCCCGAGGGCCAAAAGGAAAAGAGATGAAAATTTCCAAAACCAGGGCCCAGGCCCAGGGCCCAGGCCCCAGGCCCAGGGCCGAGGCCCAGCCAACTAAACGGCAAATACTAGGCCTACCTATTTTTGCCTAGGGCCTCAGGCCTAGTTCCAGGGCCCAGGGCTTGCTAGGAAGGCCCAGGCCCAGGGCTCATCCTGGCCCAAACCCAGAGCTCAGGCCCAGGCCCAGCCCAGGGCCCAGGGCCTAGGGCCTAGGCCCTAGGCAGCAGGCAAAGGCCCAGGCCCAGGGCCCAGGCCCAGGCCCAGGGCCCAGGCCCAGGCCCAGGCCCAGGGCCCAGGCCTTCAGGCCAAGGGCCGGAGGCCTAGGGAGAAACAGGCCCAGGCCTCAATTTGCAGGTCAACCACATGCCCCGGCCCTTAGGAACATTTCCAGGCCTTAATATCCTTCCTAGGCCATCAGGCCTTTTACACTCCTCCAGGAAACTAGGCCTCGGCCTAGGCCCAGGCCTCTTAGGCCCAGGCCCAGGGCCCAGGCCCGAGGCCCAGGCCCAGGCCCAGGCCGCAGGCCCAGGATTGGGTTTGGCCTGTGGCCACAGGGCCCAGGCCCAGGCCTTCCAGGGCCCCAGGGCCCAGGGCCCAGGCCCAGGGCCCAGGCTCAGGCCCTTGCCCAGGGCCCAGGCCCAGGCCCAGGCCCAGGCCCAAAACAAGGGCCCAGAGAAGATCGAGGCCTTTAGGGCCCAAAAACAAAAAGGCCCAAAAGAACAAGATCAGGCCTAGGCCTAGGCCCAGGCCCAGGCCCAGGCCCAGGCCTAGGAGGGCCCAGGCCCAGGCCCAGGCCCTGGGGCCTCCAGGGCCCAGGGCCCAGGGCCCAGGCCTCAGGCCCAGGCCCAGGGCCTAGGCCTCAGGGCCTAGGCCTAGGCCCAGGCCTGGCCCAGGGCCCAGGGGCCCAGGCCCAGGGCCCAGGGCCAGGCCCAGGCCCAGGCCCAGGCCCAGGCCCAGGCCTAGGCCCAGGCCCAGGCCCAGGCCTAGGCCCAGGCCTAGGGCCTAGGCCCAGGGCCCAGGCCCAGGCCCAGGCCCAGGCCCAGGCCTAGGCCCAGGGCCCAGGGCCCAGGGCCAGGGCCCAGGCCCAGGCCCAGGCCTAGGCCCAGGGCCCAGGGCCAGGCCCAGGGCCCAGGCCCAGGCCCAGGGCCAGGCCCAGGGCCCAGGCCTAGGGCCTAGGGCCCAGGCCCAGGGCCCAGGCCCAGGCCCAGGCCTAGGCCTAGGGCCCAGGCTCAGGCCTGTGGCCTGGGGCCAGGGCCCAGGGCCCAGGCCCAGGCCCAGGGCCCAGGCCCAGGCCCAGGCCCAGCCCAGGCCCAGGCCTAGGCCCAGGCCTAGGCCCAGGGCCTAGGCCCAGGCCCAGGCCTAGGCCTAGGCCCAGGCCTAGGGCTCAGGCCTAGGCTCAGGGCCTAGGCCCAGGCTCAGGCCCAGGCCTAGGCCTAGGCCCAGGCCCAGGGCCCAGGCCCAGGCCCAGGCCCAGGCCCAGGCCCAGGGCCCAGGCCCAGGGCCCAGGGCCTAGGCCTAGGGCCGAGGCCCAGGCCTAGGCCCAGGGCCCAGGCCTAGGGCCTAGGGCCTAGGCCCAGGCCCAGGCCCAGGGCCCAGGCCCAGGCCCAGGCCCAGGGCCCAGGGCCCAGGCCCAGGGCCCAGGGCCCAGGGCCCAGGGCCCAGGCCCAGGCTCCAGGCCCAGGCCAGGGCTCAGGCCCAGGTCGCAGTGGCCCAGGCCTAGGCCCAGGCCCAGGCCCAGGCCTAGGCCCAGGCCCAGGCCTAGGCTCAGGCCCCAGGCCCAGGCCCAGGCCCAGGCCCAGGCCCAGGCCCAGGCCCAGGCCCAGGCCCAGGCCCAGGCCCAGGCCCAGGCCCAGGCCCAGGGCCCAGGCCCAGGCCCAGGCCCAGGCCCAGGCCCAGGGCCCAGGCCCAGGCCCAGGCCCAGGCCCAGGCCCAGGCCCAGGCCCAGGCCCAGGCCCAGGCCCAGGCCCAGGCCCAGGCCCAGGCCCAGGCCCAGGCCCAGGCCCAGGCCCAGGCCCAGGCCCAGGCCCAGGCCCAGGCCCAGGCCCAGGCCCAGGCCCAGGCCCAGGCCCAGGCCCAGGCCCAGGCCCAGGCCCAGGGCCCAGGCCCAGGCCCAGGCCCAGGCCCAGGCCCAGGCCCAGGCCCAGGCCCAGGCCCAGGCCCAGGCCCAGGCCCAGGCCCAGGCCCAGGCCCAGGCCCAGGCCCAGGCCCAGGCCCAGGCCCAGGCCCAGGCCCAGGCCCAGGCCCAGGCCCAGGCCCAGGCCCAGGCCCAGGCCCAGGCCCAGGCCCAGGCCCAGGCCCAGGCCCAGGCCCAGGCCCAGGCCCAGGCCCAGGCCCAGGCCCAGGCCCAGGCCCAGGCCCAGGCCCAGGCCCAGGCCCAGGCCCAGGCCCAGGCCCAGGCCCAGGCCCAGGCCCAGGCCCAGGCCCAGGCCCAGGCCCAGGCCCAGGCCCAGGCCCAGGCCCAGGCCCAGGCCCAGGCCCAGGCCCAGGCCCAGGCCCAGGCCCAGGCCCAGGCCCAGGCCCAGGCCCAGGCCCAGGCCCAGGCCCAGGCCCAGGCCCAGGCCCAGGCCCAGGCCCAGGCCCAGGCCCAGGCCCAGGCCCAGGCCCAGCCAGGCCCAGGCCCAGGCCCAGGCCCAGGCCCAGGCCCAGGCCCAGGCCCAGGCCCAGGCCCAGGCCCAGGCCCAGGCCCAGGCCCAGGCCCAGGCCCAGGCCCAGGCCCAGGCCCAGGCCCAGGCCCAGGCCCAGGCCCAGGCCCAGGCCCAGGCCCAGGCCCAGGCCCAGGGCCCAGGCCCAGGCCCAGGCCCAGGCCCAGGCCCAGGCCCAGGCCCAGGCCCAGGCCCAGGCCCAGGCCCAGGCCCAGGCCCAGGCCCAGGCCCAGGCCCAGGCCCAGGCCCAGGCCCAGGCCCAGGCCCAGGCCCAGGCCCAGGCCCAGGCCCAGGCCCAGGCCCAGGCCCAGGCCCAGGCCCAGGCCCAGGCCCAGGCCCAGGCCCAGGCCCAGGCCCAGGCCCAGGCCCAGGCCCAGGGCCCAGGCCCAGGCCCAGGCCCAGGCCCAGGCCCAGGCCCAGGCCCAGGCCCAGGCCCAGGCCCAGGCCCAGGCCCAGGCCCAGGCCCAGGCCCAGGCCCAGGCCCAGGCCCAGGCCCAGGCCCAGGCCCAGGCCCAGGCCCAGGCCCAGGCCCAGGCCCAGGCCCAGGCCCAGGCCCAGGCCCAGGCCCAGGCCCAGGCCCAGGCCCAGGCCCAGGCCCAGGCCCAGGCCCAGGCCCAGGCCCAGGCCCAGGCCCAGGCCCAGGCCCAGGCCCAGGCCCAGGCCCAGGCCCAGGCCCAGGCCCAGGCCCAGGCCCAGGCCCAGGCCCAGGCCCAGGCCCAGGCCCAGGCCCAGGCCCAGGGCCCAGGCCCAGGCCCAGGCCCAGGCCCAGGCCCAGGCCCAGGCCCAGGCCCAGGCCCAGGCCCAGGCCCAGGCCAGGCCCAGGCCCAGGCCCAGGCCCAGGCCCAGGCCCAGGCCCAGGCCCAGGCCCAGGCCCAGGCCCAGGCCCAGGCCCAGGCCCAGGCCCAGGCCCAGGCCCAGGCCCAGGCCCAGGCCCAGGCCCAGGCCCAGGCCCAGGCCCAGGCCCAGGCCCAGGGCCCAGGCCCAGGCCCAGGCCCAGGCCCAGGCCCAGGCCCAGGCCCAGGCCCAGGCCCAGGCCCAGGCCCAGGCCCAGGCCCAGGCCCAGGCCCAGGCCCAGGGCCCAGGCCCAGGCCCAGGCCCAGGCCCAGGCCCAGGCCCAGGCCCAGGCCCAGGCCCAGGCCCAGGCCCAGGCCCAGGCCCAGGCCCAGGCCCAGGCCCAGGCCCAGGCCCAGGCCCAGGCCCAGGCCCAGGCCCAGGCCCAGGCCCAGGCCCAGGCCCAGGCCCAGGCCCAGGCCCAGGCCCAGGCCCAGGCCCAGGCCCAGGCCCAGGCCCAGGCCCAGGCCCAGGCCCAGGCCCAGGCCCAGGCCCAGGCCCAGGCCCAGGCCCAGGCCCAGGCCCAGGCCCAGGCCCAGGCCCAGGCCCAGGCCCAGGCCCAGGCCCAGGCCCAGGCCCAGGCCCAGGCCCAGGCCCAGGCCCAGGCCCAGGCCCAGGCCCAGGCCCAGGCCCAGGCCCAGGCCCAGGCCCAGGCCCAGGCCCAGGGCCCAGGCCCAGGCCCAGGCCCAGGCCCAGGCCCAGGCCCAGGCCCAGGCCCAGGCCCAGGCCCAGGCCCAGGCCCAGGCCCAGGCCCAGGCCCAGGCCCAGGCCCAGGCCCAGGCCCAGGCCCAGGCCCAGGCCCAGGCCCAGGCCCAGGCCCAGGCCCAGGCCCAGGCCCAGGCCCAGGCCCAGGCCCAGGCCCAGGCCCAGGCCCAGGCCCAGGCCCAGGCCCAGGCCCAGGCCCAGGCCCAGGCCCAGGCCCAGGCCCAGGCCCAGGCCCAGGCCCAGGCCCAGGCCCAGGCCCAGGCCCAGGCCCAGGCCCAGGCCCAGGCCCAGGCCCAGGCCCAGGCCCAGGCCCAGGCCCAGGCCCAGGCCCAGGCCCAGGCCCAGGCCCAGGCCCAGGCCCAGGCCCAGGCCAGGCAGGCCCAGGCCCAGGCCCAGGCCCAGGCCCAGGCCCAGGCCCAGGCCCAGGCCCAGGCCCAGGCCCAGGCCCAGGCCCAGGCCCAGGCCCAGGCCCAGGCCCAGGCCCAGGCCCAGGCCCAGGCCCAGGCCCAGGCCCAGGCCCAGGCCCAGGCCCAGGCCCAGGCCCAGGCCCAGGCCCAGGCCCAGGCCCAGGCCCAGGCCCAGGCCCAGGCCCAGGCCCAGGCCCAGGCCCAGGCCCAGGCCCAGGCCCAGGCCCAGGGCCCAGGCCCAGGCCCAGGCCCAGGCCCAGGCCCAGGCCCAGGCCCAGGCCCAGGCCCAGGCCCAGGCCCAGGCCCAGGCCCAGGCCCAGGCCCAGGCCCAGGCCCAGGCCCAGGCCCAGGCCCAGGCCCAGGCCCAGGCCCAGGCCAGGCCCAGGCCCAGGCCCAGGCCCAGGCCCAGGCCCAGGCCCAGGCCCAGGCCCAGGCCCAGGCCCAGGCCCAGGCCCAGGCCCAGGCCCAGGCCCAGGCCCAGGCCCAGGCCCAGGCCCAGGCCCAGGCCCAGGCCCAGGCCCAGGCCCAGGCCCAGGCCCAGGCCCAGGCCCAGGCAGGCCCAGGCCAGGCCCAGGCCCAGGCCCAGGCCCAGGCCCAGGCCCAGGCCCAGGCCCAGGCCCAGGCCCAGGCCCAGGCCCAGGCCCAGGCCCAGGCCCAGGCCCAGGCCCAGGCCCAGGCCCAGGCCCAGGCCCAGGCCCAGGCCCAGGCCCAGGCCCAGGCCCAGGCCCAGGCCCAGGCCCAGGCCCAGGCCCAGGCCCAGGCCCAGGCCCAGGCCCAGGCCCAGGCCCAGGCCCAGGCCCAGGCCCAGGCCCAGGCCCAGGCCCAGGCCCAGGCCCAGGCCCAGGCCCAGGCCCAGGCCCAGGCCCAGGCCCAGGCCCAGGCCCAGGCCCAGGCCCAGGCCCAGGCCCAGGCCCAGGCCCAGGCCCAGGCCCAGGCCCAGGCCCAGGCCCAGGCCCAGGCCCAGGCCCAGGCCCAGGCCCAGGCCCAGGCCCAGGCCCAGGCCCAGGCCCAGGCCCAGGCCCAGGGCCCAGGCCCAGGCCCAGGCCCAGGCCCAGGCCAGGCCCAGGCCCAGGCCCAGGCCCAGGCCCAGGCCCAGGCCCAGGCCCAGGCCCAGGCCCAGGCCCAGGCCCAGGCCCAGGCCCAGGCCCAGGCCCAGGCCCAGGCCCAGGCCCAGGCCCAGGCCCAGGCCCAGGCCCAGGCCCAGGCCCAGGCCCAGGCCCAGGCCCAGGCCCAGGCCCAGGCCCAGGCCCAGGCCCAGGCCCAGGCCCAGGCCCAGGCCAGGCAGGCCCAGGCCCAGGGCCCAGGCCCAGGCCCAGGCCCAGGCCCAGGCCCAGGCCCAGGCCCAGGCCCAGGCCCAGGCCCAGGCCCAGGCCCAGGCCCAGGCCCAGGCCCAGGCCCAGGCCCAGGCCCAGGCCCAGGCCCAGGCCCAGGCCCAGGCCCAGGCCCAGGCCCAGGCCCAGGCCCAGGCCCAGGCCCAGGCCCAGGCCCAGGCCCAGGCCCAGGCCCAGGCCCAGGCCCAGGCCCAGGCCCAGGCCCAGGCCCAGGCCCAGGCCCAGGCCCAGGCCCAGGCCCAGGCCCAGGCCCAGGCCCAGGCCCAGGCCCAGGCCCAGGCCCAGGCCCAGGCCCAGGCCCAGGCCCAGGCCCAGGCCCAGGCCCAGGCCCAGGCCCAGGCCCAGGCCCAGGCCCAGGCCCAGGCCCAGGCCCAGGCCCAGGCCCAGGCCCAGGCCCAGGCCCAGGCCCAGGCCCAGGCCCAGGCCCAGGCCCAGGCCCAGGCCCAGGCCCAGGCCCAGGCCCAGGCCCAGGCCCAGGGCCCAGGCCCAGGCCCAGGCCCAGGGCCCAGGCCCAGGCCCAGGCCCAGGCCCAGGCCCAGGCCCAGGCCCAGGCCCAGGCCCAGGCCCAGGCCCAGGCCCAGGCCCAGGCCCAGGCCCAGGCCCAGGCCCAGGCCCAGGCCCAGGCCCAGGCCCAGGCCCAGGCCCAGGCCCAGGCCCAGGCCCAGGCCCAGGCCCAGGCCCAGGCCCAGGCCCAGGCCCAGGCCCAGGCCCAGGCCCAGGCCCAGGCCCAGGCCCAGGCCCAGGCCCAGGCCCAGGCCCAGGCCCAGGCCCAGGCCCAGGCCCAGGCCCAGGCCCAGGCCCAGGCCCAGGCCCAGGCCCAGGCCCAGGCCCAGGCCCAGGCCCAGGCCCAGGCCCAGGCCCAGGCCCAGGCCCAGGCCCAGGCCCAGGCCCAGGCCCAGGCCCAGGCCCAGGCCCAGGCCCAGGCCCAGGCCCAGGCCCAGGCCCAGGCCAGGCCCAGGCCCAGGCCCAGGCCCAGGCCCAGGCCCAGGCCCAGGCCCAGGCCCAGGGCCCAGGCCCAGGCCCAGGCCCAGGCCCAGGCCCAGGCCCAGGCCCAGGCCCAGGCCCAGGCCCAGGCCCAGGCCCAGGCCCAGGCCCAGGCCCAGGCCCAGGCCCAGGCCCAGGCCCAGGCCCAGGCCCAGGCCCAGGCCCAGGCCCAGGCCCAGGCCCAGGCCCAGGCCCAGGCCCAGGCCCAGGCCCAGGCCCAGGCCCAGGCCCAGGCCAGGCCCAGGCCCAGGCAGGCCCAGGCCCAGGCCCAGGCCCAGGCCCAGGCCCAGGCCCAGGCCCAGGCCCAGGCCCAGGCCCAGGCCCAGGCCCAGGCCCAGGCCCAGGCCCAGGCCCAGGCCCAGGCCCAGGCCCAGGCCCAGGCCCAGGCCCAGGCCCAGGCCCAGGCCCAGGCCCAGGCCCAGGCCCAGGGCCCAGGCCCAGGCCCAGGCCCAGGCCCAGGCCCAGGCCCAGGCCCAGGCCCAGGCCCAGGCCCAGGCCCAGGCCCAGGCCCAGGCCCAGGCCCAGGCCCAGGCCCCCAGGCCCAGGCCCAGGCCCAGGCCCAGGCCCAGGCCCAGGCCCAGGCCCAGGCCCAGGCCCAGGCCCAGGCCCAGGCCCAGGCCCAGGCCCAGGCCCAGGCCCAGGCCCAGGCCCAGGCCCAGGCCCAGGCCCAGGCCCAGGCCCAGGCCCAGGCCCAGGCCCAGGCCCAGGCCCAGGCCCAGGCCCAGGCCCAGGCCCAGGCCCAGGCCCAGGCCCAGGCCCAGGGCCCAGGCCCAGGCCCAGGCCCAGGCCCAGGCCCAGGCCCAGGCCCAGGCCCAGGCCCAGGCCCAGGCCCAGGCCCAGGCCCAGGCCCAGGCCCAGGCCCAGGCCCAGGCCCAGGCCCAGGCCCAGGCCCAGGCCCAGGCCCAGGCCCAGGCCCAGGCCCAGGCCCAGGCCCAGGCCCAGGCCCAGGCCCAGGCCCAGGCCCAGGCCCAGGCCCAGGCCCAGGCCCAGGCCCAGGCCCAGGCCCAGGCCCAGGCCCAGGCCCAGGCCCAGGCCCAGGCCCAGGCCCAGGCCCAGGCCCAGGCCCAGGCCCAGGCCCAGGCCCAGGCCCAGGCCCAGGCCCAGGCCCAGGCCCAGGCCCAGGCCCAGGCCCAGGCCCAGGCCCAGGGCCCAGGCCCAGGCCCAGGGCCCAGGCCCAGGCCCAGGCCCAGGCCCAGGCCCAGGCCCAGGCCCAGGCCCAGGGCCCAGGCCCAGGCCCAGGCCCAGGCCCAGGCCCAGGCCCAGGCCCAGGCCCAGGCCAGGCCCAGGCCCAGGCCCAGGCCCAGGCCCAGGCCCAGGCCCAGGCCCAGGCCCAGGCCCAGGCCCAGGCCCAGGCCCAGGCCCAGGCCCAGGCCCAGGCCCAGGCCCAGGCCCAGGCCCAGGCCCAGGCCCAGGCCCAGGCCCAGGCCCAGGCCCAGGCCCAGGCCCAGGCCCAGGCCCAGGCCCAGGCCCAGGCCCAGGCCCAGGCCCAGGCCCAGGCCCAGGCCCAGGCCCAGGCCCAGGCCCAGGCCCAGGCCCAGGCCCAGGCCCAGGCCCAGGCCCAGGCCCAGGCCCAGGCCCAGGCCCAGGCCCAGGCCCAGGCCCAGGCCCAGGCCCAGGCCCAGGCCCAGGCCCAGGCCCAGGCCCAGGCCCAGGCCCAGGCCCAGGCCCAGGCCCAGGCCCAGGCCCAGGCCCAGGCCCAGGCCCAGGCCCAGGCCCAGGCCCAGGCCCAGGCCCAGGCCCAGGCCCAGGCCCAGGCCCAGGCCAGGCCCAGGCCCAGGGCCCAGGCCCAGGCCCAGGCCCAGGGCCCAGGCCCAGGCCCAGGCCCAGGCCCAGGCCCAGGCCCAGGCCCAGGCCCAGGCCCAGGCCCAGGCCCAGGCCCAGGCCCAGGCCCAGGCCCAGGCCCAGGCCCAGGCCCAGGCCCAGGCCCAGGCCCAGGCCCAGGCCCAGGCCCAGGCCCAGGCCCAGGCCCAGGCCCAGGCCCAGGCCCAGGCCCAGGCCCAGGCCCAGGCCCAGGCCCAGGCCCAGGCCCAGGCCCAGGCCCAGGCCCAGGCCCAGGCCCAGGCCCAGGCCCAGGCCCAGGCCCAGGCCCAGGCCCAGGCCCAGGCCCAGGCCCAGGCCCAGGCCCAGGCCCAGGCCCAGGCCCAGGCCCAGGCCCAGGCCCAGGCCCAGGCCCAGGCCCAGGCCCAGGCCCAGGCCCAGGCCCAGGGCCAGGCCCAGGCCCAGGCCCAGGCCCAGGGCCCAGGCCCAGGCCCAGGCCAGGCCCAGGCCCAGGCCCAGGCCCAGGCCCAGGCCCAGGCCCAGGCCCAGGCCCAGGCCCAGGCCCAGGCCCAGGCCCAGGCCCAGGCCCAGGCCCAGGCCCAGGCCCAGGCCCAGGCCCAGGCCCAGGCCCAGGCCCAGGCCCAGGGCCCAGGCCCAGGCCCAGGCCCAGGCCCAGGCCCAGGCCCAGGCCCAGGCCCAGGCCCAGGCCCAGGCCCAGGCCCAGGCCCAGGCCCAGGCCCAGGCCCAGGCCCAGGCCCAGGCCCAGGCCCAGGCCCAGGCCCAGGCCCAGGCCCAGGCCCAGGCCCAGGGCCAGGCCCAGGCCCAGGCCCAGGCCCAGGCCCAGGCCCAGGCCCAGGCCCAGGCCCAGGCCCAGGCCCAGGCCCAGGCCCAGGCCCAGGCCCAGGCCCAGGCCCAGGCCCAGGCCCAGGCCCAGGCCCAGGCCCAGGCCCAGGCCCAGGCCCAGGCCCAGGCCCAGGCCCAGGCCCAGGCCCAGGCCCAGGCCCAGGCCCAGGCCCAGGCCCAGGCCCAGGCCCAGGCCCAGGCCCAGGCCCAGGCCCAGGCCCAGGCCCAGGCCCAGGCCCAGGCCCAGGCCCAGGCCCAGGCCCAGGCCCAGGGCCCAGGCCCAGGGCCCAGGCCCAGGCCCAGGCCCAGGCCCAGGCCCAGGCCCAGGCCCAGGCCCAGGCCCAGGCCCAGGCCCAGGCCCAGGCCCAGGCCCAGGCCAGGCCCCCAGGCCCAGGCCCAGGCCCAGGCCCAGGGCCCAGGCCCAGGCCCAGGCCCAGGCCCAGGCCCAGGCCCAGGCCCAGGCCCAGGGCCCAGGCCCAGGCCCAGGCCCAGGCCCAGGCCCAGGCCCAGGCCCAGGCCCAGGCCCAGGCCCAGGCCCAGGCCCAGGCCCAGGCCCAGGCCCAGGCCCAGGCCCAGGCCCAGGCCCAGGCCCAGGCCCAGGCCCAGGCCCAGGCCCAGGCCCAGGCCCAGGCCCAGGCCCAGGCCCAGGCCCAGGCCCAGGCCCAGGCCCAGGCCCAGGCCCAGGCCCAGGCCCAGGCCCAGGCCCAGGCCCAGGCCCAGGCCCAGGCCCAGGCCCAGGCCCAGGCCCAGGCCCAGGCCCAGGCCCAGGCCCAGGCCCAGGCCCAGGCCCAGGCCCAGGCCCAGGCCCAGGCCCAGGCCCAGGCCCAGGCCCAGGCCCAGGCCCAGGCCCAGGCCCAGGCCCAGGCCCAGGCCCAGGCCCAGGCCCAGGCCCAGGCCCAGGGCCCAGGCCCAGGCCCAGGCCCAGGCCCAGGCCCAGGCCCAGGCCCAGGCCCAGGCCCAGGCCCAGGCCCAGGCCCAGGCCCAGGCCCAGGCCCAGGCCCAGGCCCAGGCCCAGGCCCAGGCCCCCAGGCCCAGGCCCAGGCCCAGGCCCAGGGCCCAGGCCCAGGCCCAGGCCCAGGCCCAGGCCCAGGCCCAGGCCCAGGCCCAGGCCCAGGCCCAGGCCCAGGCCCAGGGCCCAGGCCCAGGCCCAGGCCCAGCCAGGCCCAGGCCCAGGCCCAGGCCCAGGCCCAGGCCCAGGCCCAGGCCCAGGCCCAGGCCCAGGCCCAGGCCCAGGCCCAGGCCCAGGCCCAGGCCCAGGCCCAGGCCCAGGCCCAGGCCCAGGCCCAGGCCCAGGCCCAGGCCCAGGCCCAGGCCCAGGCCCAGGCCCAGGCCCAGGCCCAGGCCCAGGCCCAGGCCCAGGCCCAGGCCCAGGCCCAGGCCCAGGCCCAGGCCCAGGCCCAGGCCCAGGCCCAGGCCCAGGCCCAGGCCCAGGCCCAGGCCCAGGCCCAGGCCCAGGCCCAGGCCCAGGCCCAGGCCCAGGCCCAGGCCCAGGCCCAGGCCCAGGCCCAGGCCCAGGCCCAGGCCCAGGCCCAGGCCCAGGCCCAGGCCCAGGCCCAGGCCCAGGCCCAGGCCCAGGCCCAGGCCCAGGCCCAGGCCCAGGCCCAGGCCCAGGGCCCAGGCCCAGGCCCAGGCCCAGGCCCAGGCCCAGGCCCAGGCCCAGGCCCAGGCCCAGGCCCAGGCCCAGGCCCAGGCCCAGGCCCAGGCCCAGGCCCAGGCCCAGGCCCAGGCCCAGGCCCAGGCCCAGGCCCAGGCCCAGGCCCAGGCCCAGGCCCAGGCCCAGGCCCAGGCCCAGGCCCAGGCCCAGGCCCAGGCCCAGGCCCAGGCCCAGGCCCAGGCCCAGGCCCAGGCCCAGGCCCAGGCCCAGGCCCAGGCCCAGGCCCAGGCCCAGGCCCAGGCCCAGGCCCAGGCCCAGGCCCAGGCCCAGGCCCAGGCCCAGGCCCAGGCCCAGGCCCAGGCCCAGGGCCCAGGCCCAGGCCCAGGCCCAGGCCCAGGCCCAGGCCCAGGCCCAGGCCCAGGCCCAGGCCCAGGCCCAGGCCCAGGCCCAGGCCCAGGCCCAGGCCCAGGCCCAGGCCCAGGCCCAGGCCCAGGCCCAGGCCCAGGCCCAGGCCCAGGCCAGGCCCAGGCCCAGGCCCAGGCCCAGGCCCAGGCCCAGGCCCAGGCCCAGGCCCAGGCCCAGGCCCAGGCCCAGGCCCAGGCCCAGGCCCAGGCCCAGGCCCAGGCCCAGGCCCAGGCCCAGGCCCAGGCCCAGGCCCAGGCCCAGGCCCAGGCCCAGGCCCAGGCCCAGGCCCAGGCCCAGGCCCAGGCCCAGGCCCAGGCCCAGGCCCAGGCCCAGGCCCAGGCCCAGGCCCAGGCCCAGGCCCAGGCCCAGGCCCAGGCCCAGGCCCAGGCCCAGGCCCAGGCCCAGGCCCAGGCCCAGGCCCAGGCCCAGGCCCAGGCCCAGGCCCAGGCCCAGGCCCAGGCCCAGGCCCAGGCCCAGGCCCAGGCCCAGGCCCAGGCCCAGGCCCAGGCCCAGGCCCAGGCCCAGGCCCAGGCCCAGGCCCAGGCCCAGGCCCAGGCCCAGGCCCAGGCCCAGGCCCAGGCCCAGGCCCAGGCCCAGGCCCAGGCCCAGGCCCAGGCCCAGGCCCAGGCCCAGGCCCAGGCCCAGGCCCAGGCCCAGGCCCAGGCCCAGGCCCAGGCCCAGGCCCAGGCCCAGGCCCAGGCCCAGGCCCAGGCCCAGGCCCAGGCCCAGGCCCAGGCCCAGGCCCAGGCCCAGGCCCAGGCCCAGGCCCAGGCCCAGGCCCAGGCCCAGGCCCAGGCCCAGGCCCAGGCCCAGGCCCAGGCCCAGGCCCAGGCCCAGGCCCAGGCCCAGGCCCAGGCCCAGGCCCAGGCCCAGGCCCAGGCCCAGGCCCAGGCCCAGGCCCAGGCCCAGGCCCAGGCCCAGGCCCAGGCCCAGGCCCAGGCCCAGGCCCAGGCCCAGGCCCAGGCCCAGGCCCAGGCCCAGGCCCAGGCCCAGGCCCAGGCCCAGGCCCAGGCCCAGGCCCAGGCCCAGGCCCAGGCCCAGGCCCAGGCCCAGGCCCAGGCCCAGGCCCAGGCCCAGGCCCAGGCCCAGGCCCAGGCCCAGGCCCAGGGCCCAGGCCCAGGGCCCAGGCCCAGGCCCAGGCCCAGGCCCAGGCCCAGGCCCAGGCCCAGGCCCAGGCCCAGGGCCCAGGCCCAGGCCCAGGCCCAGGCCCAGGCCCAGGCCCAGGCCCAGGCCCAGGCCCAGGCCCAGGCCCAGGCCCAGGCCCAGGCCCAGGCCCAGGCCCAGGCCCAGGCCCAGGCCCAGGCCCAGGCCCAGGCCCAGGGCCCAGGCCCAGGCCCAGGCCCAGGCCCAGGCCCAGGCCCAGGCCCAGGCCCAGGGCCCAGGCCCAGGCCCAGGCCCAGGCCCAGGCCCAGGCCCAGGCCCAGGCCCAGGCCCAGGCCCAGGCCCAGGCCCAGGCCCAGGCCCAGGCCAGGCCCAGGCCCAGGCCCAGGCCCAGGCCCAGGCCCAGGCCCAGGCCCAGGCCCAGGCCCAGGCCCAGGCCCAGGCCCAGGCCCAGGCCCAGGCCCAGGCCCAGGCCCAGGCCCAGGCCCAGGCCCAGGCCCAGGCCCAGGCCCAGGCCCAGGCCCAGGCCCAGGGCCCAGGCCCAGGCCCAGGCCCAGGCCCAGGCCCAGGCCCAGGCCCAGCCCAGGCCCAGGCCCAGGCCCAGGCCCAGGCCCAGGCCCAGGCCCAGGCCCAGGCCCAGGCCCAGGCCCAGGCCCAGGCCCAGGCCCAGGCCCAGGCCCAGGCCCAGGCCCAGGCCCAGGCCCAGGCCCAGGCCCAGGCCCAGGCCCAGGCCCAGGCCCAGGCCCAGGCCCAGGCCCAGGCCCAGGCCCAGGCCCAGGCCCAGGCCCAGGCCCAGGCCCAGGCCCAGGCCCAGGCCCAGGCCCAGGCCCAGGCCCAGGCCCAGGCCCAGGCCCAGGCCCAGGCCCAGGCCCAGGCCCAGGCCCAGGCCCAGGCCCAGGCCCAGGCCCAGGCCCAGGCCCAGGCCCAGGCCCAGGCCCAGGCCCAGGCCCAGGCCCAGGCCCAGGCCCAGGCCCAGGCCCAGGCCCAGGCCCAGGCCCAGGCCCAGGCCCAGGCCCAGGCCCAGGCCCAGGCCCAGGCCCAGGCCCAGGCCCAGGCCCAGGCCCAGGCCCAGGCCCAGGCCCAGGCCCAGGCCCAGGGGCCCAGGCCCAGGCCCAGGCCCAGGCCCAGGCCCAGGCCCAGGCCCAGGCCCAGGCCCAGGCCCAGGCCCAGGCCCAGGCCCAGGCCCAGGCCCAGGCCCAGGCCCAGGCCCAGGCCCAGGCCCAGGCCCAGGCCCAGGCCCAGGCCCAGGCCCAGGCCCAGGCCCAGGCCCAGGCCCAGGCCCAGGCCCAGGCCCAGGCCCAGGCCCAGGCCCAGGCCCAGGCCCAGGCCCAGGCCCAGGCCCAGGCCCAGGCCCAGGCCCAGGCCCAGGCCCAGGCCCAGGCCCAGGCCCAGGCCCAGGCCCAGGCCCAGGCCCAGGCCCAGGCCCAGGCCCAGGCCCAGGCCCAGGCCCAGGCCCAGGCCCAGGCCCAGGCCCAGGCCCAGGCCCAGGCCCAGGCCCAGGCCCAGGCCCAGGCCCAGGCCCAGGCCCAGGCCCAGGCCCAGGCCCAGGCCCAGGCCCAGGCCCAGGCCCAGGCCCAGGCCCAGGCCCAGGCCCAGGCCCAGGCCCAGGCCCAGGCCCAGGCCCAGGCCCAGGCCCAGGCCCAGGCCCAGGCCCAGGCCCAGGCCCAGGCCCAGGCCCAGGCCCAGGCCCAGGCCCAGGCCCAGGCCCAGGCCCAGGCCCAGGCCCAGGCCCAGGCCCAGGCCCAGGCCCAGGCCCAGGCCCAGGCCCAGGCCCAGGCCCAGGCCCAGGCCCAGGCCCAGGCCCAGGCCCAGGCCCAGGCCCAGGCCCAGGCCCAGGCCCAGGCCCAGGCCCAGGCCCAGGCCCAGGCCCAGGCCCAGGCCCAGGCCCAGGCCCAGGCCCAGGCCCAGGCCCAGGCCCAGGCCCAGGCCCAGGCCCAGGCCCAGGCCCAGGCCCAGGCCCAGGCCCAGGCCCAGGCCCAGGCCCAGGCCCAGGCCCAGGCCCAGGCCCAGGCCCAGGCCCAGGCCCAGGCCCAGGCCCAGGCCCAGGCCCAGGCCCAGGCCCAGGCCCAGGCCCAGGCCCAGGCCCAGGGCCCAGGCCCAGGCCCAGGCCCAGGCCCAGGCCCAGGCCCAGGCCCAGGCCCAGGCCCAGGCCAGGCCCAGGCCCAGGCCCAGGCCCAGGCCCAGGCCCAGGCCCAGGCCCAGGCCCAGGCCCAGGCCCAGGCCCAGGCCCAGGCCCAGGCCCAGGCCCAGGCCCAGGCCCAGGCCCAGGCCCAGGCCCAGGCCCAGGCCCAGGCCCAGGCCCAGGCCCAGGCCCAGGCCCAGGCCCAGGCCCAGGCCCAGGCCCAGGCCCAGGCCCAGGCCCAGGCCCAGGCCCAGGCCCAGGCCCAGGCCCAGGCCCAGGCCCAGGCCAGGCCCAGGCCCAGGCCCAGGCCCAGGCCCAGGCCCAGGCCCAGGCCCAGGCCCAGGCCCAGGCCCAGGCCCAGGCCCAGGCCCAGGCCCAGGCCCAGGCCCAGGCCCAGGCCCAGGCCCAGGCCCAGGCCCAGGCCCAGGCCCAGGCCCAGGCCCAGGCCCAGGCCCAGGCCCAGGCCCAGGCCCAGGCCAGGCCCAGGCCCAGGCCCAGGCCCAGGCCCAGGCCCAGGCCCAGGCCCAGGCCCAGGCCCAGGCCCAGGCCCAGGCCCAGGCCCAGGCCCAGGCCCAGGCCCAGGCCCAGGCCCAGGCCCAGGCCCAGGCCCAGGCCCAGGCCCAGGCCCAGGCCCAGGCCCAGGCCCAGGCCCAGGCCCAGGCCCAGGCCCAGGCCCAGGCCCAGGCCCAGGCCCAGGCCCAGGCCCAGGCCCAGGCCCAGGCCCAGGCCCAGGCCCAGGCCCAGGCCCAGGCCCAGGCCCAGGCCCAGGCCCAGGGCCCAGGCCCAGGCCCAGGCCCAGGCCCAGGCCCAGGCCCAGGCCCAGGCCCAGGCCCAGGCCCAGGCCCAGGCCCAGGCCCAGGCCCAGGCCCAGGCCCAGGCCCAGGCCCAGGCCCAGGCCCAGGCCCAGGCCCAGGCCCAGGCCCAGGCCCAGGCCCAGGCCCAGGCCCAGGCCCAGGCCAGGCCCAGGCCCAGGCCCAGGCCCAGGCCCAGGCCCAGGCCCAGGCCCAGGCCCAGGCCCAGGCCCAGGCCCAGGCCCAGGCCCAGGCCCAGGCCCAGGCCCAGGCCCAGGCCCAGGCCCAGGCCCAGGCCCAGGCCCAGGCCCAGGCCCAGGCCCAGGCCCAGGCCCAGGCCCAGGCCCAGGCCCAGGCCCAGGCCCAGGCCCAGGCCCAGGCCCAGGCCCAGGCCCAGGCCCAGGCCCAGGCCAGGCCCAGGCCCAGGCCCAGGCCCAGGCCCAGGCCCAGGCCCAGGCCCAGGCCCAGGCCCAGGCCCAGGCCCAGGCCCAGGCCCAGGCCCAGGCCCAGGCCCAGGCCCAGGCCCAGGCCCAGGCCCAGGCCCAGGCCCAGGCCCAGGCCCAGGCCCAGGCCCAGGCCCAGGCCCAGGCCCAGGCCCAGGCCCAGGCCCAGGCCCAGGCCCAGGCCCAGGCCCAGGCCCAGGCCCAGGCCCAGGCCCAGGCCCAGGCCCAGGCCCAGGGCCCAGGCCCAGGCCCAGGCCCAGGCCCAGGCCCAGGCCCAGGCCCAGGCCCAGGCCCAGGCCCAGGCCCAGGCCCAGGCCCAGGCCCAGGCCCAGGCCCAGGCCCAGGCCCAGGCCCAGGCCCAGGCCCAGGCCCAGGCCCAGGCCCAGGCCCAGGCCCAGGCCCAGGCCCAGGCCCAGGCCCAGGCCCAGGCCCAGGCCCAGGCCCAGGCCCAGGCCCAGGCCCAGGCCCAGGCCCAGGCCCAGGCCCAGGCCCAGGCCCAGGCCCAGGCCCAGGCCCAGGCCCAGGCCCAGGCCCAGGCCCAGGCCCAGGGCCCAGGCCCAGGCCCAGGCCCAGGCCCAGGCCCAGGCCCAGGCCCAGGCCCAGGCCCAGGCCCAGGCCCAGGCCCAGGCCCAGGCCCAGGCCCAGGCCCAGGCCCAGGCCCAGGCCCAGGCCCAGGCCCAGGCCCAGGCCCAGGCCCAGGCCAGGCCACCCAGGCCCAGGCCCAGGCCCAGGCCCAGGCCCAGGCCCAGGCCCAGGCCCAGGCCCAGGCCCAGGCCCAGGCCCAGGCCCAGGCCCAGGCCCAGGCCCAGGCCCAGGCCCAGGCCCAGGCCCAGGCCCAGGCCCAGGCCCAGGCCCAGGCCCAGGCCCAGGCCCAGGCCCAGGCCCAGGCCCAGGCCCAGGCCCAGGCCCAGGCCCAGGCCCAGGCCCAGGCCCAGGCCCAGGCCCAGGCCCAGGCCCAGGCCCAGGCCCAGGCCCAGGCCCAGGCCCAGGCCCAGGCCCAGGCCCAGGCCCAGGCCCAGGCCCAGGCCCAGGCCCAGGCCCAGGCCCAGGCCCAGGCCCAGGGCCCAGGCCCAGGCCCAGGCCCAGGCCCAGGCCCAGGCCCAGGCCCAGGCCCAGGCCCAGGCCCAGGCCCAGGCCCAGGCCCAGGCCCAGGCCCAGGCCCAGGCCCAGGCCCAGGCCCAGGCCCAGGCCCAGGCCCAGGCCCAGGCCCAGGCCCAGGCCCAGGCCCAGGCCCAGGCCCAGGCCCAGGCCCAGGCCCAGGCCCAGGCCCAGGGCCCAGGCCCAGGCCCAGGCCCAGGCCCAGGCCCAGGCCCAGGCCCAGGCCCAGGCCCAGGCCCAGGCCCAGGCCCAGGCCCAGGCCCAGGCCCAGGCCCAGGCCCAGGCCCAGGCCCAGGCCCAGGCCCAGGCCCAGGCCCAGGCCCAGGCCCAGGCCCAGGCCCAGGCCCAGGGCCCAGGCCCAGGCCCAGGCCCAGGCCCAGGCCCAGGCCCAGGCCCAGGCCCAGGCCCAGGCCCAGGCCCAGGCCCAGGCCCAGGCCCAGGCCCAGGCCCAGGCCCAGGCCCAGGCCCAGGCCCAGGCCCAGGCCCAGGCCCAGGCCCAGGCCCAGGCCCAGGCCCAGGCCCAGGCCCAGGCCCAGGCCCAGGCCCAGGCCCAGGCCCAGGCCCAGGCCCAGGCCCAGGCCCAGGCCCAGGCCCAGGCCCAGGCCCAGGCCCAGGCCCAGGCCCAGGCCCAGGCCCAGGCCCAGGCCCAGGCCCAGGCCCAGGCCCAGGCCAGGCCCAGGCCCAGGCCCAGGCCCAGGCCCAGGCCCAGGCCCAGGCCCAGGCCCAGGCCCAGGCCCAGGCCCAGGCCCAGGCCCAGGCCCAGGCCCAGGCCCAGGCCCAGGCCCAGGCCCAGGCCCAGGCCCAGGCCCAGGCCCAGGCCCAGGCCCAGGCCCAGGCCCAGGCCCAGGCCCAGGCCCAGGCCCAGGCCCAGGCCCAGGCCCAGGCCCAGGCCCAGGCCCAGGCCCAGGCCCAGGCCCAGGCCCAGGCCCAGGCCCAGGCCCAGGCCCAGGCCCAGGCCCAGGCCCAGGCCCAGGCCCAGGCCCAGGCCCAGGCCCAGGCCCAGGCCCAGGCCCAGGCCCAGGCCCAGGCCCAGGCCCAGGCCCAGGCCCAGGCCCAGGCCCAGGCCCAGGCCCAGGCCCAGGCCCAGGCCCAGGCCCAGGCCCAGGCCCAGGCCCAGGCCCAGGCCCAGGCCCAGGCCCAGGCCCAGGCCCAGGCCCAGGCCCAGGCCCAGGCCCAGGCCCAGGCCCAGGCCCAGGCCCAGGCCCAGGCCCAGGCCCAGGCCCAGGCCCAGGCCCAGGCCCAGGCCCAGGCCCAGGCCCAGGCCCAGGCCCAGGCCCAGGCCCAGGCCCAGGCCCAGGCCCAGGCCCAGGCCCAGGCCCAGGCCCAGGCCCAGGCCCAGGCCCAGGCCCAGGCCCAGGCCCAGGCCCAGGCCCAGGCCCAGGCCCAGGCCCAGGCCCAGGCCCAGGCCCAGGCCCAGGCCCAGGCCCAGGCCCAGGCCCAGGCCCAGGCCCAGGCCCAGGCCCAGGCCCAGGCCCAGGCCCAGGCCCAGGCCCAGGCCCAGGCCCAGGCCCAGGCCCAGGCCCAGGCCCAGGCCCAGGCCCAGGCCCAGGCCCAGGCCCAGGCCCAGGCCCAGGCCCAGGCCCAGGCCCAGGCCCAGGCCCAGGCCCAGGCCCAGGCCCAGGCCCAGGCCCAGGCCCAGGCCCAGGCCCAGGCCCAGGCCCAGGCCCAGGCCCAGGCCCAGGCCCAGGCCCAGGCCCAGGCCCAGGCCCAGGCCCAGGCCCAGGCCCAGGCCCAGGCCCAGGCCCAGGCCCAGGCCCAGGCCCAGGCCCAGGCCCAGGCCCAGGCCCAGGCCCAGGCCCAGGCCCAGGCCCAGGCCCAGGCCCAGGCCCAGGCCCAGGCCCAGGCCCAGGCCCAGGCCCAGGCCCAGGCCCAGGCCCAGGCCCAGGCCCAGGCCCAGGCCCAGGCCCAGGCCCAGGCCCAGGCCCAGGCCCAGGCCCAGGCCCAGGCCCAGGCCCAGGCCCAGGCCCAGGCCCAGGCCCAGGCCCAGGCCCAGGCCCAGGCCCAGGCCCAGGCCCAGGCCCAGGCCCAGGCCCAGGCCCAGGCCCAGGCCCAGGCCCAGGCCCAGGCCCAGGCCCAGGCCCAGGCCCAGGCCCAGGCCCAGGCCCAGGCCCAGGCCCAGGCCAGGCCCAGGCCCAGGCCCAGGCCAGGCCCAGGCCCAGGCCCAGGCCCAGGCCCAGGCCCAGGCCCAGGCCCAGGCCCAGGCCCAGGCCCAGGCCCAGGCCCAGGCCCAGGCCCAGGCCCAGGCCCAGGCCCAGGCCCAGGCCCAGGCCCAGGCCCAGGCCCAGGCCCAGGCCCAGGCCCAGGCCCAGGCCCAGGCCCAGGCCCAGGCCCAGGCCCAGGCCCAGGCCCAGGCCCAGGCCCAGGCCCAGGCCCAGGCCCAGGCCCAGGCCCAGGCCCAGGCCCAGGCCCAGGCCCAGGCCCAGGCCCAGGCCCAGGCCCAGGCCCAGGCCCAGGCCCAGGCCCAGGCCCAGGCCCAGGCCCAGGCCCAGGCCCAGGCCCAGGCCCAGGCCCAGGCCCAGGCCCAGGCCCAGGCCCAGGCCCAGGCCCAGGCCCAGGCCCAGGGCCCAGGCCCAGGCCCAGGCCCAGGCCCAGGCCCAGGCCCAGGCCCAGGCCCAGGCCCAGGCCCAGGGCCCAGGCCCAGGCCCAGGCCCAGGCCCAGGCCCAGGCCCAGGCCCAGGCCCAGGCCCAGGCCCAGGCCCAGGCCCAGGCCCAGGCCCAGGCCCAGGCCCAGGCCCAGGCCCAGGCCCAGGCCCAGGCCCAGGCCCAGGCCCAGGCCCAGGCCCAGGCCCAGGCCCAGGCCCAGGCCCAGGCCCAGGCCCAGGCCCAGGCCCAGGCCCAGGCCCAGGCCCAGGCCCAGGCCCAGGCCCAGGCCCAGGCCCAGGCCCAGGCCCAGGCCCAGGCCCAGGGCCCAGGCCCAGGCCCAGGCCCAGGCCCAGGCCCAGGCCCAGGCCCAGGCCCAGGCCCAGGCCCAGGCCCAGGCCCAGGCCCAGGCCCAGGCCCAGGCCCAGGCCCAGGCCCAGGCCCAGGCCCAGGCCCAGGCCCAGGCCCAGGCCCAGGCCCAGGCCCAGGCCCAGGCCCAGGCCCAGGCCCAGGCCCAGGCCCAGGCCCAGGCCCAGGCCCAGGCCCAGGCCCAGGCCCAGGCCCAGGCCCAGGCCCAGGCCCAGGCCCAGGCCCAGGCCCAGGCCCAGGCCCAGGCCCAGGCCCAGGCCCAGGCCCAGGCCCAGGCCCAGGCCCAGGCCCAGGCCCAGGCCCAGGCCCAGGCCCAGGCCCAGGCCCAGGCCCAGGCCCAGGCCCAGGCCCAGGCCCAGGCCCAGGCCCAGGCCCAGGCCCAGGCCCAGGCCCAGGCCCAGGCCCAGGCCCAGGCCCAGGCCCAGGCCCAGGCCCAGGCCCAGGCCCAGGCCCAGGCCCAGGCCCAGGCCCAGGCCCAGGCCCAGGCCCAGGCCCAGGCCCAGGCCCAGGCCCAGGCCCAGGCCCAGGCCCAGGCCCAGGCCCAGGGCCCAGGCCCAGGCCCAGGCCCAGGCCCAGGCCCAGGCCCAGGCCCAGGCCCAGGCCCAGGCCCAGGCCCAGGCCCAGGCCCAGGCCCAGGCCCAGGCCCAGGCCCAGGCCCAGGCCCAGGCCCAGGCCCAGGCCCAGGCCCAGGCCCAGGCCCAGGGCCCAGGCCCAGGCCCAGGCCCAGGGCCCAGGCCCAGGCCCAGGCCCAGGCCCAGGCCCAGGCCCAGGCCCAGGCCCAGGCCCAGGCCCAGGCCCAGGCCCAGGCCCAGGCCCAGGCCCAGGCCCAGGCCCAGGCCCAGGCCCAGGCCCAGGCCCAGGCCCAGGCCCAGGCCCAGGCCCAGGCCCAGGCCCAGGCCCAGGCCCAGGCCCAGGCCCAGGCCCAGGCCCAGGCCCAGGGCCCAGGCCCAGGCCCAGGCCCAGGCCCAGGCCCAGGCCCAGGCCCAGGCCCAGGCCCAGGCCCAGGCCCAGGCCCAGGCCCAGGCCCAGGCCCAGGCCCAGGCCCAGGCCCAGGCCCAGGCCCAGGCCCAGGCCCAGGCCCAGGCCCAGGCCCAGGCCCAGGCCCAGGCCCAGGCCCAGGCCCAGGCCCAGGCCCAGGCCCAGGCCCAGGCCCAGGCCCAGGCCCAGGCCCAGGCCCAGGCCCAGGCCCAGGCCCAGGCCCAGGCCCAGGCCCAGGGCCCAGGCCCAGGCCCAGGCCCAGGCCCAGGCCCAGGCCCAGGCCCAGGCCCAGGCCCAGGCCCAGGCCCAGGCCCAGGCCCAGGCCCAGGCCCAGGCCCAGGCCCAGGCCCAGGCCCAGGCCCAGGCCCAGGCCCAGGCCCAGGCCCAGGCCCAGGCCCAGGCCCAGGCCCAGGCCCAGGCCCAGGCCCAGGCCCAGGCCCAGGCCCAGGCCCAGGCCCAGGCCCAGGCCCAGGCCCAGGCCCAGGCCCAGGCCCAGGCCCAGGCCCAGGCCCAGGCCCAGGCCCAGGCCCAGGCCCAGGCCCAGGCCCAGGCCCAGGCCCAGGCCCAGGCCCAGGCCCAGGCCCAGGCCCAGGCCCAGGCCCAGGCCCAGGCCCAGGCCCAGGCCCAGGCCCAGGCCCAGGCCCAGGCCCAGGCCCAGGCCCAGGCCCAGGCCCAGGCCCAGGCCCAGGCCCAGGCCCAGGCCCAGGCCCAGGCCCAGGCCCAGGCCCAGGCCCAGGCCCAGGCCCAGGCCCAGGCCCAGGCCCAGGCCCAGGCCCAGGCCCAGGCCCAGGCCCAGGCCCAGGCCAGGCCCAGGCCCAGGCCCAGGCCCAGGCCCAGGCCCAGGCCCAGGCCCAGGCCCAGGCCCAGGCCCAGGCCCAGGCCCAGGCCCAGGCCCAGGCCCAGGCCCAGGCCCAGGCCCAGGCCCAGGCCCAGGCCCAGGCCCAGGCCCAGGCCCAGGCCCAGGCCCAGGCCCAGGCCCAGGCCCAGGCCCAGGCCCAGGCCCAGGCCCAGGCCCAGGCCCAGGCCCAGGCCCAGGCCCAGGCCCAGGCCCAGGCCCAGGCCCAGGCCCAGGCCCAGGCCCAGGCCCAGGCCCAGGCCCAGGCCCAGGCCCAGGCCCAGGCCCAGGCCCAGGCCCAGGCCCAGGCCCAGGCCCAGGCCCAGGCCCAGGCCCAGGCCCAGGCCCAGGCCCAGGCCCAGGCCCAGGCCCAGGCCCAGGCCCAGGCCCAGGCCCAGGCCCAGGCCCAGGCCCAGGCCCAGGCCCAGGCCCAGGCCCAGGCCCAGGCCCAGGCCCAGGCCCAGGCCCAGGCCCAGGCCCAGGCCCAGGCCCAGGGCCCAGGCCCAGGCCCAGGCCCAGGCCCAGGCCCAGGCCCAGGCCCAGGCCCAGGCCCAGGCCCAGGCCCAGGCCCAGGCCCAGGCCCAGGCCCAGGCCCAGGCCCAGGCCCAGGCCCAGGCCCAGGCCCAGGCCCAGGCCCAGGCCCAGGCCCAGGCCCAGGCCCAGGCCCAGGCCCAGGCCCAGGCCCAGGCCCAGGCCCAGGCCCAGGCCCAGGCCCAGGCCCAGGCCCAGGCCCAGGCCCAGGCCCAGGCCCAGGCCCAGGCCCAGGCCCAGGCCCAGGCCCAGGCCCAGGCCCAGGCCCAGGCCCAGGCCCAGGCCCAGGCCCAGGCCCAGGCCCAGGCCCAGGCCCAGGCCCAGGCCCAGGCCCAGGCCCAGGCCAGGGCCAGGCCCAGGCCCAGGCCCAGGCCCAGGCCCAGGCCCAGGCCCAGGCCCAGGCCCAGGCCCAGGCCCAGGCCCAGGCCCAGGCCCAGGCCCAGGCCCAGGCCCAGGCCCAGGCCCAGGCCCAGGCCCAGGCCCAGGCCCAGGCCCAGGCCCAGGCCCAGGCCCAGGCCCAGGCCCAGGCCCAGGCCCAGGCCCAGGCCCAGGCCCAGGCCCAGGCCCAGGCCCAGGCCCAGGCCCAGGCCCAGGCCCAGGCCCAGGCCCAGGCCCAGGCCCAGGCCCAGGCCCAGGCCCAGGCCCAGGCCCAGGCCCAGGCCCAGGCCCAGGCCCAGGCCCAGGCCCAGGCCCAGGCCCAGGCCCAGGCCCAGGCCCAGGCCCAGGCCCAGGCCCAGGCCCAGGCCCAGGCCCAGGCCCAGGCCCAGGCCCAGGCCCAGGCCCAGGCCCAGGCCCAGGCCCAGGCCCAGGCCCAGGCCCAGGCCCAGGCCCAGGCCCAGGCCCAGGCCCAGGCCCAGGCCCAGGCCCAGGCCCAGGCCCAGGCCCAGGCCCAGGCCCAGGCCCAGGCCCAGGCCCAGGCCCAGGCCCAGGCCCAGGCCCAGGCCCAGGCCCAGGCCCAGGCCCAGGCCCAGGCCCAGGCCCAGGCCCAGGCCCAGGCCCAGGCCCAGGCCCAGGCCCAGGCCCAGGCCCAGGCCCAGGCCCAGGCCCAGGCCCAGGCCCAGGCCCAGGCCCAGGCCCAGGCCCAGGCCCAGGCCCAGGCCCAGGCCCAGGCCCAGGCCCAGGCCCAGGCCCAGGCCAGGCCCAGGCCCAGGCCCAGGCCCAGGCCCAGGCCCAGGCCCAGGCCCAGGCCCAGGCCCAGGCCCAGGCCCAGGCCCAGGCCCAGGCCCAGGCCCAGGCCCAGGCCCAGGCCCAGGCCCAGGCCCAGGCCCAGGCCCAGGCCCAGGCCCAGGCCCAGGCCCAGGCCCAGGCCCAGGCCCAGGCCCAGGCCCAGGCCCAGGCCCAGGCCCAGGCCCAGGCCCAGGCCCAGGCCCAGGCCCAGGCCCAGGCCCAGGCCCAGGCCCAGGCCCAGGCCCAGGCCCAGGCCCAGGCCCAGGCCCAGGCCCAGGCCCAGGCCCAGGCCCAGGCCCAGGCCCAGGCCCAGGCCCAGGCCCAGGCCCAGGCCCAGGGCCCAGGCCCAGGCCCAGGCCCAGGCCCAGGCCCAGGCCCAGGCCCAGGCCCAGGCCCAGGCCCAGGCCCAGGCCCAGGCCCAGGCCCAGGCCCAGGCCCAGGCCCAGGCCCAGGCCCAGGCCCAGGCCAGGCCCAGGCCCAGGCCCAGGCCCAGGCCCAGGCCCAGGCCCAGGCCCAGGCCCAGGCCCAGGCCCAGGCCCAGGCCCAGGCCCAGGCCCAGGCCCAGGCCCAGGCCCAGGCCCAGGCCCAGGCCCAGGCCCAGGCCCAGGCCCAGGCCCAGGCCCAGGCCCAGGCCCAGGCCCAGGCCCAGGCCCAGGCCCAGGCCCAGGCCCAGGCCCAGGCCCAGGCCCAGGCCCAGGCCCAGGCCCAGGCCCAGGCCCAGGCCCAGGCCCAGGCCCAGGCCCAGGCCCAGGCCCAGGCCCAGGCCCAGGCCCAGGCCCAGGCCCAGGCCCAGGCCCAGGCCCAGGCCCAGGCCCAGGCCCAGGCCCAGGCCCAGGCCCAGGCCCAGGCCCAGGCCCAGGCCCAGGCCCAGGGCCCAGGCCCAGGCCCAGGCCCAGGCCCAGGCCCAGGCCCAGGCCCAGGCCCAGGCCCAGGCCCAGGCCCAGGCCCAGGCCCAGGCCCAGGCCCAGGCCCAGGCCCAGGCCCAGGCCCAGGCCCAGGCCCAGGCCCAGGCCCAGGCCCAGGCCCAGGCCCAGGCCCAGGCCCAGGCCCAGGCCCAGGCCCAGGCCCAGGCCCAGGCCCAGGCCCAGGCCCAGGCCCAGGCCCAGGCCCAGGCCCAGGCCCAGGCCCAGGCCCAGGCCCAGGCCCAGGCCCAGGCCCAGGCCCAGGCCCAGGCCCAGGCCCAGGCCCAGGCCCAGGCCCAGGCCCAGGCCCAGGCCCAGGCCCAGGCCCAGGCCCAGGCCCAGGCCCAGGCCCAGGCCCAGGCCCAGGCCCAGGCCCAGGCCCAGGCCCAGGCCCAGGCCCAGGCCCAGGCCCAGGCCCAGGCCCAGGCCCAGGCCCAGGCCCAGGCCCAGGCCCAGGCCCAGGCCCAGGCCCAGGCCCAGGCCCAGGCCCAGGCCCAGGCCCAGGCCCAGGCCCAGGCCCAGGCCCAGGCCCAGGCCCAGGCCCAGGCCCAGGCCCAGGCCCAGGCCCAGGCCCAGGCCCAGGCCCAGGCCCAGGCCCAGGCCCAGGCCCAGGCCCAGGCCCAGGCCCAGGCCCAGGCCCAGGCCCAGGCCCAGGCCCAGGCCCAGGCCCAGGCCCAGGCCCAGGCCCAGGCCCAGGCCCAGGCCCAGGCCCAGGCCCAGGCCCAGGCCCAGGCCCAGGCCCAGGCCCAGGCCCAGGCCCAGGCCCAGGCCCAGGCCCAGGCCCAGGCCCAGGCCCAGGCCCAGGCCCAGGCCCAGGCCCAGGCCAGGCCCAGGCCCAGGCCCAGGCCCAGGCCCAGGCCCAGGCCCAGGCCCAGGCCCAGGCCCAGGCCCAGGCCCAGGCCCAGGCCCAGGCCCAGGCCCAGGCCCAGGCCCAGGCCCAGGCCCAGGCCCAGGCAGGCCCAGGCCCAGGCCCAGGCCCAGGCCCAGGCCCAGGCCCAGGCCCAGGCCCAGGCCCAGGCCCAGGCCCAGGCCCAGGCCCAGGCCCAGGCCCAGGCCCAGGCCCAGGCCCAGGCCCAGGCCCAGGCCCAGGCCCAGGCCCAGGCCCAGGCCCAGGCCCAGGCCCAGGCCCAGGCCCAGGCCCAGGCCCAGGCCCAGGCCCAGGCCCAGGCCCAGGCCCAGGCCCAGGCCCAGGCCCAGGCCCAGGCCCAGGCCCAGGCCCAGGCCCAGGCCGCCCAGGCCCAGGCCCAGGCCCAGGCCCAGGCCCAGGCCCAGGCCCAGGCCCAGGCCCAGGCCCAGGCCCAGGCCCAGGCCCAGGCCCAGGCCCAGGCCCAGGCCCAGGCCCAGGCCCAGGCCCAGGCCCAGGCCCAGGCCCAGGGCCCAGGCCCAGGGCCCAGGCCCAGGCCCAGGCCCAGGCCCAGGCCCAGGCCCAGGCCCAGGCCCAGGCCCAGGCCCAGGCCCAGGCCCAGGCCCAGGCCCAGGCCCAGGCCCAGGCCCAGGCCCAGGCCCAGGCCCAGGCCCAGGCCCAGGCCCAGGCCCAGGCCCAGGCCCAGGGCCCAGGCCCAGGCCCAGGCCCAGGCCCAGGCCCAGGCCCAGGCCCAGGCCCAGGCCCAGGCCCAGGCCCAGGCCCAGGCCCAGGCCCAGGCCCAGGCCCAGGCCCAGGCCCAGGCCCAGGCCCAGGCCCAGGCCCAGGCCCAGGCCCAGGCCCAGGCCCAGGCCCAGGCCAGGCCCAGGCCCAGGCCCAGGCCCAGGCCCAGGCCCAGGCCCAGGCCCAGGCCCAGGCCCAGGCCCAGGCCCAGGCCCAGGCCCAGGCCCAGGCCCAGGCCCAGGCCCAGGCCCAGGCCCAGGCCCAGGCCCAGGCCCAGGCCCAGGCCCAGGCCCAGGCCCAGGCCCAGGCCCAGGCCCAGGCCCAGGCCCAGGGCCCAGGCCCAGGCCCAGGCCCAGGCCCAGGCCCAGGCCCAGGCCCAGGCCCAGGCCCAGGCCCAGGCCCAGGCCCAGGCCCAGGCCCAGGCCCAGGCCCAGGCCCAGGCCCAGGCCCAGGCCCAGGCCCAGGCCCAGGCCCAGGCCCAGGCCCAGGCCCAGGCCCAGGCCCAGGCCCAGGCCCAGGCCCAGGCCCAGGCCCAGGCCCAGGCCCAGGCCCAGGCCCAGGCCCAGGCCCAGGCCCAGGCAGGCCCAGGCCCAGGCCCAGGCCCAGGCCCAGGCCCAGGCCCAGGGCCAGGCCCAGGCCCAGGCCCAGGCCCAGGCCCAGGCCCAGGCCCAGGCCCAGGCCCAGGCCCAGGCCCAGGCCCAGGCCCAGGCCCAGGCCCAGGCCCAGGCCCAGGCCCAGGCCCAGGCCCAGGCCCAGGCCCAGGCCCAGGCCCAGGCCCAGGCCCAGGCCAGGCCCAGGCCCAGGCCCAGGCCCAGGCCCAGGCCCAGGCCCAGGCCCAGGCCCAGGCCCAGGCCCAGGCCCAGGCCCAGGCCCAGGCCCAGGCCCAGGCCCAGGCCCAGGCCCAGGCCCAGGCCCAGGCCCAGGCCCAGGCCCAGGCCCAGGCCCAGGCCCAGGCCCAGGCCCAGGCCCAGGCCCAGGCCCAGGCCCAGGCCCAGGCCCAGGCCAGGCCCAGGCCCAGGCCCAGGCCCAGGCCCAGGCCCAGGCCCAGGCCCAGGCCCAGGCCCAGGCCCAGGCCCAGGCCCAGGCCCAGGCCCAGGCCCAGGCCCAGGCCCAGGCCCAGGCCCAGGCCCAGGCCCAGGCCCAGGCCCAGGCCCAGGCCCAGGCCCAGGCCCAGGCCCAGGCCCAGGCCCAGGCCCAGGCCCAGGCCCAGGCCCAGGCCCAGGCCCAGGCCCAGGCCCAGGCCCAGGCCCAGGCCCAGGCCCAGGCCCAGGCCCAGGCCCAGGCCCAGGCCCAGGCCCAGGCCCAGGCCCAGGCCCAGGCCCAGGCCCAGGCCCAGGCCCAGGCCCAGGCCCAGGCCCAGGCCCAGGCCCAGGCCCAGGCCCAGGCCCAGGCCCAGGCCCAGGCCCAGGCCCAGGCCCAGGCCCAGGCCCAGGCCCAGGCCCAGGCCCAGGCCCAGGCCCAGGCCCAGGCCCAGGCCCAGGCCCAGGCCCAGGCCCAGGCCCAGGCCCAGGCCCAGGCCCAGGCCCAGGCCCAGGCCCAGGCCCAGGCCCAGGCCCAGGCCCAGGCCCAGGCCCAGGCCCAGGCCCAGGCCCAGGCCCAGGCCCAGGCCCAGGCCCAGGGCCCAGGCCCAGGCCCAGGCCCAGGGCCCAGGCCCAGGCCCAGGCCCAGGCCCAGGCCCAGGCCCAGGCCCAGGCCCAGGCCCAGGCCCAGGCCCAGGCCCAGGGCCCAGGCCCAGGCCCAGGCCCAGGCCCAGGCCCAGGCCCAGGCCCAGGCCCAGGCCCAGGCCCAGGCCCAGGCCCAGGCCCAGGCCCAGGCCCAGGCCCAGGCCCAGGCCCAGGCCCAGGCCCAGGCCCAGGCCCAGGCCCAGGCCCAGGCCCAGGCCCAGGCCCAGGCCCAGGCCCAGGCCCAGGCCCAGGCCCAGGCCCAGGCCCAGGCCCAGGCCCAGGCCCAGGCCCAGGCCCAGGCCCAGGCCCAGGCCCAGGCCCAGGCCCAGGCCCAGGCCCAGGCCCAGGCCCAGGCCCAGGCCCAGGCCCAGGCCCAGGCCCAGGCCCAGGCCCAGGCCCAGGCCCAGGCCCAGGCCCAGGCCCAGGCCCAGGCCCAGGCCCAGGCCCAGGCCCAGGCCCAGGCCCAGGCCCAGGCCCAGGCCCAGGCCCAGGCCCAGGCCCAGGCCCAGGCCCAGGCCCAGGCCCAGGCCCAGGCCCAGGCCCAGGCCCAGGCCCAGGCCCAGGCCCAGGCCCAGGCCCAGGCCCAGGCCCAGGCCCAGGCCCAGGCCCAGGCCCAGGCCCAGGCCCAGGCCCAGGCCCAGGCCCAGGCCCAGGCCCAGGCCCAGGCCCAGGCCCAGGCCCAGGCCCAGGCCCAGGCCCAGGCCCAGGCCCAGGCCCAGGCCCAGGCCCAGGCCCAGGCCCAGGCCCAGGCCCAGGCCAGGCCCAGGCCCAGGCCCAGGCCCAGGCCCAGGCCCAGGCCCAGGCCCAGGCCCAGGCCCAGGCCCAGGCCCAGGCCCAGGCCCAGGCCCAGGCCCAGGCCCAGGCCCAGGCCCAGGCCCAGGCCCAGGCCCAGGCCCAGGCCCAGGCCCAGGCCCAGGCCCAGGCCCAGGCCCAGGCCCAGGCCCAGGCCCAGGCCCAGGCCCAGGCCCAGGCCCAGGCCCAGGCCCAGGCCCAGGCCCAGGCCCAGGCCCAGGCCCAGGCCCAGGCCCAGGCCCAGGCCCAGGCCCAGGCCCAGGCCCAGGCCCAGGCCCAGGCCCAGGCCCAGGCCCAGGCCCAGGCCCAGGCCCAGGCCCAGGCCCAGGCCCAGGCCCAGGCCCAGGCCCAGGCCCAGGCCCAGGCCCAGGCCCAGGCCCAGGCCCAGGCCCAGGCCCAGGCCCAGGCCCAGGCCCAGGCCCAGGCCCAGGCCCAGGCCCAGGCCCAGGCCCAGGCCCAGGCCCAGGCCCAGGGCC